>SRSE01000900.1:0-43929 GCA_005024645.1 Planiliza haematocheilus
CCTAGACCCAGATCCAGACCCAGATCCAGACCTAGACCTAGACCCAGACCCAGATCTAGACTAACCCAGATCCAGATCCAGACCCAGATCTAGACTAACCCAGATCCAGACCCATACTGGCATACAGTCCTTTAATACCAGTACCAGTACTTGACCGTGTGTCTGTGTCTTCTTATCAGGTGAGTCCTCTGTGGACAGGTCCGTCCCCATCGTCCTGACCCAGCAGGAGCTGGCAGCGCTGGTCCAACAGCAGCAGCAGCTTCAGGACGTCCACAACCAAGCAGAACCAGAGCCAGAACCCCAGCAGAACAGCGTCCCCACAGGTAGACTGCAGCCACTGAGACCAGCAGAACCTCTGTGGTTCTGTTGTCATGGTAACGTCACCTCCTCACCTCCTGCTGTGTTTCCCAGAGGGCCTTGCTCCGGCCGACAGCCTCAACGACCCGGCAGCAGAGAGTAACGAACACGATCTGACGCCATCGGCGGTAACCAGCGCTGTCGCCCGATTGGCCAGCACGTTTGGCCCCGCCCCTGTTCTGACTGCCAGCCAGGGGAAGAGCCAAGCTGCTGCAGCGCCGACGGAGGCTAGCAACGGAATTACAGCGGCTACAAGGGTGAGCCAGGCATGCTAACAACATGCTAATGTCACACAAACATGCGCTAACACAGTGCTAACTACATGCAAACATGTGCTAGCAACAACATGCTAACACTAAGAACATGCTAACAACATGCTAACATGACACTACGAGTATGCTACCATGACACGAACATGTGCTAACAACATGCTAACATGCTAACTGTGTGTTTGGGAAGCAGGTCGTCCACATGAAGCCGTCAGTGAAGGAGAACGGTTGGTTCGACGTGGGCGTGGTCAAAGTCACCAACATGGTGGTCACTCATTACTACGTCCCCTACGACGACAACATGGCCGACGTAAGCCGCCGTGTTTAAATAAAGATTCAGTGTTTGACTCGTGATTATGATGTTGATGATGTCACTGGCGGTTGGCGGCGTGCTGTCCCTACAGGACGACTCAGGTGTGGCGCCAGACTACAGTCAGATGAGGAAGGTGGAGCTTCAGCCTGGGACGGCGTATAAGTTCCGCGTCGCTGGGATCAACATCTGCGGCCGCGGCCCGTTCTCCGAGGTGTCGGCGTTTAAAACGTGTCTGCCCGGGTTCCCCGGAGCGCCGTGCGCCATCAAGATCAGCAAGGTGAGACTCACCTGGTGGTTACCGTGGTTACCAGTACTCAGGTGTGATGCGGCTCAGAACCACCGGGGGAGCCACGCCCCTCTCTAAATGTGAGTCATGTGATTTGTGGTTGTACAGAACATGGACGGCGCCCTGCTGACCTGGGAGCCTCCCGCCGTCACGTCTGGGCCAATCACAGAGTACTCGGTGTACCTGGCCATCCAGTCCAGCCAGGCCGCCTCCTCCGGGACCGGCCCGGCCCAGCTGGCCTTCATGAGGGTGTACTGCGGTGCCAGCCCGTCCTGCCTGGTCCAGGCCTCCAGCCTCGCCAACGCCCACGTCGACTACACCACCAAGCCCGCCATCATCTTCCGCATCGCCGCTCGCAACCAGAAGGGCTACGGGCCGGCCACGCAGGTCCGGTGGCTCCAAGGTAACGGAACCAGCAGAACCCGGTCAGTGAGATCAGACCTCTGTGTTGTAGCAGCTCGTGTTGACTTTGGTTTGTCTCCTCCAGAAACCAGTAAAGACGCCAAACCAGTGAAGAGACCAGGAGCCTCTCCAGACCTGTAAGAACCAGAACCTTCATGCACCAGAACCACAAACATTAGCTCCTACGTTTCCCATGATGCACCTCTCGTCGTCTCTTACAGTAAACCTGCCGGACCAAAGAAGTTCAGACCCGACCAATAGGAGGAGCCGGACTTCTGCCAAGACTGTGATTGGTTGCCTGAAGCCCCGCGCTGCAGCCGGTTGCCATGACAACGAGAAGGGGGGGTGGGGGGAGGGCTCTGGAAACAAAAGACTTGTAGGATAACTGTACATTGTTCACCAATCTGCTGCTGTTGCCACGGAGACGGCGACAGCCTTTCACTTGTGGCTGTAGATGTAGGTGGTCTGGAGGTCAGAGGTCACGAGCCGTTTGTGGGCGGGGCTTCTGCGGCTCTGTTGTAAATTATTTACCTCCTGTATCATCAAACGGTTTATTTTGTTCATTTTTATAAACGTCTGTTAAGAAACGGGTTGTTTCTTCTTCTGTGGTTTCTGTTTCTTCTGCCGATGACGCAGCGCTCCCATTGGTCGGTTTATCTGAACAGGAAGTGAATTTCCAGCATTTTGAGAATAAACGTCAGACCAAATATTTGTGAATATTCTCTGGATCAATAAAGATTTTTAGAGCATCTTTTTTACCGGCTGTGTGGCGTCCACTTCCTGATGACATCATCACACTCATGTTCAGTGTTAATCATCAATAACGACATCAGATCAGGGAGGTAATCCAGAAACACTGAGATAAACTTAACCTCTGTGTTACCGTCTGAACCTGAGGCGACTAAACACGAGCTGTCGGTTAAAACACCGGTTAGCAATCAGTTCAATCAGCCCCGTGTTGGTTCAGCTAGAGTTGTGCACGTTCACGGTGAAGTTATAAAAGCATCATCTATTGAGAGAAACCATGAGTTAAAATGTCAAAGCTCAGATCAGCCTGTTATTCTGAAGCGGAGCAGCAAGTTCTGCTCGAGGCGTACGAGGAGGAAAGAGCGATAATAACGAAAAAAAACAAAACTTAGCGTCTGTAAGGAACCAGACCTTGATTGGTAGAGAATAGCCGACCGTGTAAATGTTTAATAAATCACATTAATGTATGACAGAAGCAGAATAATTCAATAGATATTATTCTACATATTAACTGCTTTGTATGAGACTTTCTTATTCTATAGACTACCTTGTCATTGTATTATTTTTAATTAGATGTAACCAGACCGCCCTCAAGAGAAAACTAAATATAAAAACATTGTCCAAGTTGGTCAGATATATCTGGGAGCATCGTCTTAGACATCACTTATCAAGTATTATATTCTTGAATTGACACATTGCAACAAGGTACATTCATTTCATAGCCAATAGGAAGAAAGCAGAGGAGAGGAAGACCGGTTCTGGTCCAGCGGTGTCCCCCCTCACCCCTGTGGAGGAGCTGGTGATCAGTATCAATAGAGGGCGTCTGATGATGGAGGGGATTCCTGGGGACGTCATCGGATCCCGCAGCCTCCGAGGAGCAAAATGAACTAGTGCAATGTATTTACTCTAAAAGACCTAAATCACTTATGTCTAATTTGTGTAGCCTGCATGTTCGAAAATGACCTTTAAAGATAAATTACCCGAACATAACCTGAACAAAACCTGAACAAAACCTACCAGGTTAAGTTCAGAGCCTATGTTACCATAGTTACTTACATAGCCTGATCATATCTGAGCTTTCTGGAACCGAACCTGAGGGGTATTACACAAAACTAGGATAAGGGATTCAGCGGGATATGTTGATTATCTAAAGGTTAAATTATCTCTATGATTGGCTAATTCAGCCGGGATAATCAACATATCCCGGCTTAATCCCTTATCCTAGTTTTGTGCAATACCCCTCAGGTTTACTGCTAACTGGGTTAACATATCCAGATAAACCAGTAAACCTGCTTTCTGGAATCCCCCCTGATCATTAACCTCAGTGAGGCTCATTATTACTTAGTGTGATGCTTTGCTCTAAAATCATTAAATAAAACATTCAACACTTTAGTTTAAAATAAAATAATCCTGTTATTACAGAGTTGATCTAAAGACTTAAAGGTTTTCTGTGAATTCAGCTCAAACTTTATTTAAACTGAAGCTGATCATCACTTCCGGTTTCCTCTGTCACGTGCTTCTCTTGTTTATTTGAGAGGATTTTAAACATAATTTATTCAGAATGAATTCATCTGAAAACTTGCGCATGGGTGAGGGCGTGTACGTGCTCGTGCCCGCGACGTGCGGCTGGCGTCGTGAGCGCGCCTCGTGCTGCAGAAGATGGGGCTCCGGTCGCCGCCGCCGCCGTATCGATGAGGAGTGATGATCGGCAGCAGGGAGCGGGGCATCGATCAGGTCATCGATCAGATCATCGATCAGATCATCGATCCCACATGATCGAGCCGATCGACGTCCGCCGCCGGGCCGATCACATCCACTGATCCCGGAGCCGAGCGGCTGCACGAGGCGACAGTCGGTTTCAGTGTCGATCAGATCATTGATCAGATAATCGATCAGCTGATGTGAGGCGAACGGGCGCGAGCTGCAGCGGGAGACAATCGGCTGGAGGAGGAGTCGCAGGTAAATCCAGGTAGGACACCCGAGGAGGATGCACCAGGGTCCGGTCAGAAACCAGAGGATTTAAGAGAACACCTGTCTGCAGCTGGTTCTGGTACTGATCAGTGTTTGTTGTTATTGTTGTTGTTGTTGTTGTACCTCTGGTGACCCACCCAGCGACACGTGCTGCTGCGCGTGCGCGTCAGGCTCTAGTCCACCTGTTTATGAATCAATTAATAATGATAATTAACTTAAGGATTCTGTTGTTTCATTTCCGGTTAGAGTGTGAGGTCCTGTTTTCATTATTCAGTCATTGTCCTGTTCAGACCTGTTCCAGGGTTCTGGTTCTGGTTCTGGTCAGTGGATGCATGATGTCAATGGAAGGTCCTCACAAAGACAACAGTGTGTGTGTGCGTGTGTGTGTGTGTGTGCGTGTGTGTGTGTGTGTGTGTGTGTGTGTGTGTGTGTGTGTGTGTGTGTGTGTGTGTGTGTGTGTGTGTTTGTGTGTGTTTTTGTGGACAGGTGAGACTGATGAATACCTGTCTGAAACTGACTTCCTGTCTCTGAGCCTGTGACATCATCACAGAGCGACACAGATGTCTCATTAACTCATTTTTAATTAATTAACACACAGAATAAAAGTACGATTAATCTGCGCTGACTGGAAATCGTGCGATTAATTGCGATCAAATATTTTAATCTCTCGACAGAAACAACATCTTTGTTTGTCTTTTGTTTGGATCTTCATGGACGTCGTCGTCTCTGTCCTCAACAGCTAGAAAACAAAACACTAAGAGAGACAAAGTCAAGTCTTCTTCTCTGAAATAAATCTGTAGCTGATCCATCACGTCCTGTGATGGATCAGGAGCAACATGTAATCCACATGTTTGTCTGGGAGGAGGTCAGGGTAGATGGACGGGTGAGCTCTGTGTTCTTCTTCTGTGGTGGATGGACTTATTAAATGTGATGACTCCACCCAATCACCTGACATCACTCAGCCTCTCTGCCAATGAGAACGTCAGTGACAGATCAGTCATCAGCTGATCAATAGACGCCATGAATGTGTGATTAGCATTAGCAGCTAGCCTGTTTCCTGTTCGGTTACCATGGAGAACGTCAGCTGATCATGCTAACTGTTAGCTTGTCTGAGATGTTGGTAGTTTGGTTGCCTGTCCTGGTCCTGGTCCTGGTCCTGGTCCCTAGTCCTGTTCCTGGTCCTGGTCCTGGTCCTAGTCCTAGTCCTAGTCCTAGTCCTGGTCCTGGTCCTGGTCCTAGTCCTGGTCCTAGTTCTAGTTCTAGTCCTAGTCCTTGTTCTAGTCCTGGTCCTAGACCTAGTCCTAGTCCTAGTGCTTGTTCTAGTCCTGGTCCTAGTCCTAGTCCTGGTCCTAGTCTAGTCCTAGTCCTAGTCCTGGTCCTAGTCCTAGTCCTAGTCCTAGTCCTTGTTCTGGTCCTGGTCCTGGTCCTGGTCCTGGTCCTGGTCCTGGTCCTGGTCCTGGTCCTAGTCCTGGTCCTATTCCTAGTCCTAGTTCTAGTCCTAGTCCTAGTCCTAGTCCTATTCCTATTCCTATTCCTAGTCCTAGTTCTAGTCCTAGTCCTAGTCCTAGTCCTAGTCCTAGTTCTAGTCCTATTCCTAGTCCTAGTCCTAGTCCTAGTTCTAGTCCTAGTCCTAGTCCTCCTAGTCCTGGTCCTGGTTCAGGTTTCAGGGTCGTATTGATGGATCAGGTTTGATCAGTGCTCAGTCTCTGGAGGTGTCACGCTCTCATACGTCCCCTGGAAACGTCAGCAGACGGGAACTGATGAGAGACAGAGACGCTTTGATTAAAGCTTCTTTATTTTCTCTTTGTTTCAGCTTCAGGTTTGAGGAGCGTTAGCTTAGCATCAGTAAATGAGATGGACCAGGACGCTCATGTCCTCACAGAGAGACAGGATGCTGAGGATGCTGCCTCAGTGCCTTTGAGCCAAACACACACTCTGCACCTGTGTGTGTGTGCAGCATGAATGTAGGTCAGCTGATTCTCTGCACAGCAACAATGCTGAAAATCCCAACTGTGAATGCTGGCTTCTGATTGGCCGAGAGCTGCAGACAGGCAGCCAATAACCTTTCAACCCTGCAGCGCTGAGTCTGAGAGAGGGAGTGAGTTCAGGTCCTCACAGAGACAGGAGGACAGGAGGACAGGAGGACAGGAGGACATGTGTCTGTGTCCTGTCTTAAATTAAATTAAATGAAATCAGTTTTTTGGTTTTGGTGCCCACACAGAGCAGAGAGGATCATGGGAGATGAGTCTGTAGATGTGATCTCAGTGTGTGTGTCTGTAAATGAGCAGCAGCGCCATCATGTGGTCAGTAGAATATTAATGGATCTCTACCTACCACTGGATCAGAACCATCAACAGCTGCTTGGTGACTTGGAGACATGATCCACATTTAGGAACCAGATGGAAACACTCTCACATGAGAACATCTGATTTATTTATCTGCTCTGTTTGATTCATGTCACCATGCTAACAGCTAGCATGCTAACAGTAGATATTTAAATGAGCTCCCAGTGTCTCAGTGTCTTATTTCCCAGAGTTCCTTGCTGCTGTCCTGCTGAGCTGCTGAATGCTCCTGTTGTCCTGCTAACGTCTGGGCGGAGCCTCCTACACATTTACATCCTGCTTTTATTTTACTGGTTTCTACTTCACCAGATTCACATTAATACGTTTACTTGTATTTAATCAGTTTATTTGATCCATTTTAATTATTTTTATTGAATTAATAACATAGACTCAGATTACCAAAATAAAACCCTGCAGCTTCCTCTGTGTGAAGGGAGAGTCTTCATCTTCATCTTCATCATCATCAGTGACAAGAGGATCCACCAGTCTGCTGTAGCTCCTTCAAAATAAGAGCAGTCTGTTTATCTCTGTTTTTAAAGAATATTAAAGCTGTAAAGTCATATTTATCTTTTATAAACTCATTTCACTGACACTGTCTCAGTCACTTCTCAGGACTTTTATTTTTTATCCTTTTATTTTCTACCTTTCTTGTCATGCTGCTTCAGTTTCAGTCTTTTCCTTCATAAATATAAATATAAATATAAACAGTTCATGGTCCTGCTCATGTCTCCAGCCTCTTTGTTCACTTTAATAAACTGAAGTCTGGTTCTTCTACTTCTATAATGTGAGCGACTTCCGGGAAAAGGGGCCCTGTAGTTTTATTTTGACAGAGCTGAGCGGAAGTGGAGGTGTGACGTCCAGGTAACTTGACATCAGGGAGTCACAGATCGAGTCAGAGTCGCGCTGAAGTCAGGACAGAGAGCAGCGACGGGACGCGGCCCCATGAAAGGTCGATTAAACTTCGATTTAATTCGGTTAAAGTCCGGTTAAAGTCCGGTGGCTCGTGCTGCGGCTCCGGATGCGACCCAGTGAGGACTCAGCTGATGTTGGTCTGCAGGCAGCATGTTTCAGACTCTCAGGTATTTACACGGACTCAGCTCAGACTGTTTGTGTGACGTCACAGAGCGATCATTAAACGCGTACAGATTACGTCATGAAGAGGAAACGTGTTTCCGTTAAAACAAAACTTTACTTGTTGGCTTGTTGATCTGGATCAGGTCTGGATGGTGTCTGTCTGAGACGGTTCTACGGGGACCCTCAGATCAAACCGGGACCTCCAGGTTCCTGGGGACATCAGGGGACATCAGGGGACATCAGGGCCCAGGTCTTTGATGAGATGATGTGACTCTGATGTAATCCAGACCTGATTGAGGACAGTCGTCAGAGACAGTGTGTCTGGACGTCCTCTCCAGCTGGTTTCTGCTCCGTGCTCCCAGTGCATTGTGGGATACTCAGGTGCTGCCTTCAGGTAACTGAAGTCTGGAAGCTGTGAGCATTGATGCTAACAGTGACGTAGCATGTGTTGTCTCCTGCCTCCATGTTCAGCCTGAGGACAGAGACACAGAGAGACAAAGACAGAGACACAGAGACAGAGGGACGTGTTGAAAGCTGCAGCTGCAGACAAACAGATGCAAATCCAGGATTTAATTATTCTACAGAACGTTTGATCTGGTTCATCAGCAGTTTGTGTGTTTACATCTTATTTGTTGTTAATGTTTTGGACCAGAGACGTTCATCCAGACCTCAGCTGGTCTCGGCAGGTCTCAGCTGGTCTCACCTGGTCTCAGCTGGTCTCAGCTGGTCTCAGCTGGTCTCAGCAGGTCTCAGCTGGTCTCACCTGGTCTCACATGTCCATCTACTGCTTGGTGACTTGGAGACATGATGCAGATTTAGGAACCAGATAGAAACACTCTCACATGTTCTTGTAATGAAGTCGGGACAGGGACGGGGCCCAGGACGGAGACGTCAGAGACCAGGTTCAGGTTCAGGAACCAGAGGCAGGAACCTGGAGCCAAACAATGTAGTTCTGGTTCCTGTTAAGCCTCATGTTCATTCAGAGAGACCAGGACAGACAGAGAAGTGTCCTGACTGGGTTTTATCAGCTGTTCAGGGTTACATCACCTGTGGGGGTTTGGGGGGAGGACTGACACCCCTCCCCCCAAACCCCCACAGACCCAGGAAGGTCAGAGAGTGGTCAGACTTCACTGATCCGGTCTTACAGGGGACAACAGGCCAAGACACAGGAGACAGAATGACGTGGACGAGACAAATGTTGATACGAGACACAGCATCAGGACGTCTCATCAACCAGAGACACAAACATCAATGAAGAGGAGGAACAGCTGATCAGGATGAAGATACAGGTCTGAGCACGACTCAGCAGGACTCAGGAATGCTGGGGGGGGGGGGGGGGGGGAGGAGGAGGAGGAGGGGGGAGGAGGGGGATGAAGAGGAGGAGGAGGAGGAGGAGGAAGAGGAGGGGGAGGAAGAGGAGGAGGAAGAGGAAGAGGAGGAGGAGGAGGAGGAGGAGGAGGAAGAGAGGAGGGAGAAGGAGGAGGAGGAGGAGGAAGAAGAGGGGAGGAGGATGAAGAGGAGGAGGAGGAGGAGGAGGAGGAGGAGGAGGAAGAGGAGGAGGAGAGGAGGAGGAGGAGGGAGGAAGAAGAGGGGAGGAGGAGGAGGGAGGAGGAGGAGGAGGAGGAGGAGGAGGAGGAGGAAGAGGAGGAGGAGGAAGAGGAGAGGAGGGGAGGAGGAAGAGGAGGGGAGGAGGAGGAGGAAGAGGAGGGGAGGAGGGAGGAGGAGGAGAGGAGGAGGAGGAGGAAGAGGAGGAGGGGGGGAGAGGAGGAGGGAGGAGAGGAGAAGGAAGAAGAAGAAGAGGAGGAGAGGAGGAAGAGGGCAAAGGGAGAAGAGGAAGAGGAGGAGAGGAGGAAGAGGACGAAGTGAGAGGAGGAAGAGGAGGAGAGGAAGAAGAGAGGAGGAGGAGGAAGAGGAGGAGGAGGAGGAAGAGAAGGAGGAGGAGAAGAGGAGGAGGAAGAGGATGAGGAGGAGGAGGAGGATGAAGAGGAGGAGGAAGAGGAGGAGGAGGAAGAGGAGGAGGAGGAGGAGGAAGAGGAGGAGGAGGAGGAAGAGAAGGAGGAGGAGGAAGAGGAGGAAGAGGAGGAAGAGAAGGACCATTTGTTGTGTGAACATTAGAAATCAGTCATTTGATCCTTTATCCTCCTCTGGTTCTGGTTCTGGTTCTGGTTCTGGTTCTGGTTAACCCTCAGACTCTTTTCTTTGTGTCAGCCTTTAACAGAGCCCCCCCCCCCCCGGTCCTTTCATAGAGCTCTTCCTGTTTCCTGTTTCCTGTTTCCTGTTTCCTGTTTCCTGTTGGCCTCCACTTCCTGTTTCCTGTTCTCAGGACATAATGTTCCTCTGTCTGACTTTAGAGCTGCTTCATGCTGTGATGTCATTGAAGCCGTTAATAACAGAGGGAGCAGCTTTGTCTCATGTGTTTATTCAGTGACCTCTTGTTTCCAGTCCACTTCTCTTCATATGTAATATTGACTCACTTTGCTGAACTCAAATGTTTGTGCGTCTCTTCGTGTCCTGAAGGTCACTGTCACGCAGCTCTGTGCTTCACCTGAGTCAGAACAAGAGCAGGTGACCAATCAGACGTGTTCATAGGCGTCCTCTCAGCGGGCTGGGGTCTAAATGGCTCTGATTGGCTGAAGGACTGATCAGCTGATGCTCACCTCCACCTTTTAACCTGCATGTTCCTCAGGTGTAATTTCATCCTCCGACCATCAGGAGGCGATAACAGCTTTAGATGTAATCATCAGACAGAGGTGTGTGGTGTGTGTGTGTGTGTGTGTGGTGCTTTAGATTTGATGACAAAATAATAAAACAATAGAAGCTGTGCTTTTGTTCCTCTTTGCTGATTGGTCCTCACACTGTCCTCTTCTTCTTCTGTGTTTGTTCTCTCAGGTCAGCACGTCTAAGGACACTTTACTTCCCTCTGCAGGACAGTCTGGGAACTGCAGCTAACAGCTAACAGCAGCTAACAGCAGCTAACAGCAGCTAACAGCTAACAGCAGCTAACAGCTAACAGCAGCTAACAGCAGCTAACAGCTAACAGCAGCTAACAGCTAACAGCTACAGCAGCTAACAGCTACAGCGGCTAGCCTGTGCAGTGATCCTGTGGGGGTTTGGATGGCCACAGGTTGTGAACTACTGGAGCTTTTATGAACCTGGCTACAAGGTGAGATCGACCAATTAAAGCTGCAGGTTAATTAACTGATTGATTGACTGGTTCTCTGATTGTTAGCTCGCTGTTGCTAACTGCTTTACCTGGACCCACAGGTGAGCGAGAGTGGTGTGGGAGGTGAACCTGAGTCAAGCAGTGAGGACGGAGGAGGAGGAGGAGGAGGAGGAGGAGGAGGAGGAGGAGGAGTCACATGGGAAACACAGCCATGGAGGTCAAAGGTCAACTCATCTCAGCACATGGTGAGAACAACAACAAACAAAAGCTGTGTGTGTGTGTTACCTGTGTGTTACCTGGTGTGTTACCTGTGTGTGTGTGTGGTGTTACCTGTGTGTTACCTGTGTGTTACCTGAGTGTGTGTGTGTGTTACCTGTGTCTGTGTGTGTGTTACCTGTGTGTTACCTGTGTGTGTTACCTGTGTGTGTGCAGACCCCCTCACCTGTCCGGACAGGAAGCAGAGCGAGCGAATGGCGGAGCTGCAGGAGAGGAGGCGGAGCCTGCAGGCGCTACTGAGCACGCGATTGGCTGAGCTGAGACGTATCTGTCTGCAGGAGGCGGTGAGTGATGTCATAACGAGATAACAAATGTGATTCACTGACCCACCGTCCTGTAAATCCCTCCCACAAACGGCTTAGCACCCGTTACCAAGACGACAGTCGCGACATCACAGGACGTCCCCGTCTGAAAGTAGACGTCTTATTGTGAAGTTATGTGACTTGTGATGCGGCGGGTGTTCCTGCGTTCTCATTGGTCAGGAGCTGACAGGTGCGGTGCCCAGTGACTTCCCCCTGGAGGCCGGTGAGAAGCCGCCCTGCGTTCGAAGGAGGGGAAACGGGAAGTGTCGCGTAGAGGTGAGTCAGTCCTCTGACGTGAGGATGTGTTTAAGTCCTGGTGCAGCGTCTGAAAAACCGCCGCTTGTTTGTTTACGTGTTCGTCTCCAGGACGACGACTCTCAGCGCTCGAAGCCCAAGAAAACTTTATTCAGCGGCGCTCTGAGGAAACACAGCGACCCTGAACACAACACACACTCCCAGACACACACACACCACGGCAAGAGGACCGTCCACCGAGGCTGCCACACAGGTAACACGCTGACCTTTAACCTTTAACCTGGAACACACACACACACACACAGGAAACCAGCGTCTTCCTGCTTTTATTCTGAAAGTCTGTTTGTGCTTCCAGACGACACGGTGAGGTCAGAGAGCAGCTCCACGTCGGACTCAACGGGACACGACAACGGTAACGACACATACGACCTCAGTTAAAATAAAAACCTTCTCTGAGGTTAATGTTCTACTTTTATAGTTTAAAATTCTACATACAAATTATTTTGAGTTTCAGACAGTAAACAATAAATTATAGATACTGGAAAAAACTCATGACACATTGTTGCCATGGCAACAGTTTAACTCCTTTCCTGATATTTAAATATGACATATGATATTTGTTGGTTTTATATCCTGGGGGGTTCTCTACTTGGTTCCTCATGCTTCAGTTTATCTGTGTCGTCAGATGATGGAGCGGCTCAGTGTCGCCCCCCGATGGTCTCTGCTGGGTTTCCAGTCGACGTGTTCAACCACAGCAGAACCAGGAGGAACTCGTTCCACAGCAGGTACGTCCACCCACAGATGGACATATCAGAGACGGACACACAGAGGCAGCGACGCCACACACAACAACCTCGTCTCATACAGGAAGCAGCCAGCTAACAGCTAGCTAATAAGCAGTTAACAGCTAGGTAATACACAGTTAACAGCTTGCTAATACACAGCTAACAGCTAGCTAATACACAGCTAACAGCTAGCTAATACACAGTTAACAGCTAGCTAATACACAGTTAACAGCTAGCTAATACACAGCTAACAGCTAGCTAATACACAGCTAACAGCTAGCTAATACGCAGCTAACTGCTAGCTAATACACAGCTAACTGCTAGCTAATACACAGCTAACAGCTAGGTAATACACAGCTAACAGCTAGCTAATACACAGTTAACAGCTAGGTAATACACAGCTAACAGCTAGCTAATACACAGTTAACAGCTAGGTACTACACAGCTAACAGCTAGCTAATAAGCAGTTAACAGCTAGGTAATACGCAGCTAACAGCTAGCTAATACGCAGCTAACAGCTAGGTAATACACAGCTAACAGCTAGCTAATACACAGTTAACAGCTAGGTACTACACAGCTAACAGCTAGCTAATAAGCAGTTAACAGCTAGGTAATACGCAGCTAACAGCTAGCTAATACGCAGCTAACAGCTAGCTAATACGCAGCTAACTGATAGCTAATACGCAGCTATGTTAGCTAATACACAGCTAACAGCTAGCTAATACGCAGCCAACAGCTAGCTAATACGCAGCTAACAGCTTGCTAATACACAGCTAACAGCTTGCTAATACACAGCTAACAGCTAGCTAATACACAGCTAACAGCTAGCTAATACGCAGCTAACTGCTAGCTAATACACAGCTAACTGCTAGCTAATACACAGCTAACAGCTAGCTAATACGCAGCTAAGTTAGCTCAGAAACATTTAGCTGCTAGCACCCACCCCCCCCCCCCCACTACTGCCTAAGTTAGCTAACAGCTAATAGTTAGCTTGCAGTTAGCTTTTAGCCACCAGGCGTTTGCTCAGCTAATAGCTAACAGTTAGCTCACGACTAAAGCTCCTCCCACACTCCTCTGTCTTCCAGGATCGAGCACACAGATGTTCTCCAGAACCACAAGCCCCTCCCCCTGCCTCCCTGCCATCCCCCCCCACCTCCCCCCCGCTCCCAGGACTCCTCCTCCTCCTCCGGGCCGTACGATGCTGAAGCGGGAGGGGAGGGGCCAATCAGGACTAACGCTCATTGTAGCAGCAGCTCCAACGGCCTCCTGGAGCGCATCGCCCCCCCAGAGGAGGAGCTGGAGGCGCAGCAGGGAGGATTGTGGGTACACAGCCCCCCGTGGTCCAGAGGAACAAATGGAGGCGGAGCTTACTGGGGCTCGGAGACGGTGGCGGATGGACGGCCGAGGGGAGGAATGGGTGGAGGGGCGGGGCGAGGAAGAGGAGGAGGAAGAGGAGGAGGGGGTACAGCGAGGTCCTGCTGGACTACGTCTGGGGCAAACAGCAGCAGCAGTCCCAGACCAGCCGGCAGCCAATCACATCGCAGCACCAGCTGCTCTACAACGGTTACTCCGCCCAGCAACAGCCAGGAGCCCCACCCACCTACCGAGGTCACCATGGCGACCAGCGCAGAGTCACGGTGACTCGCACCAAGTCCTGCGGCCCGTTCCTCCCGGTGCAGCAGAACCAGACCGAGAATCACAATCCTCC
This sequence comes from Planiliza haematocheilus, assembly GCA_005024645.1. Taxonomy (NCBI): domain Eukaryota; kingdom Metazoa; phylum Chordata; class Actinopteri; order Mugiliformes; family Mugilidae; genus Planiliza; species Planiliza haematocheilus. The sequence goes on from SRSE01000900.1 coordinate 14,251, forward strand.
CGCGACCGCCATCCAGCCAGACCCCCACCCCCACCTGCTGCCCCCCCGGGCCCCTCAGCTGCCCCCCAATCAGGACTCTCAGCTGGAGGAGGCCACCAGGAGCCTCCACAAGGCCCTCGCCCTGGAAGGTAAGCACTCATTACGGTCTGAACCAGGGACTGAACCAGAGACTGAATCAGAGTCTGAACCAGGGTCTGAACCAGGGTCTGAACCAGAGTCTGAACCAGAGTCTGAACCAGGGTCTGAACCAGGGTCTGAACCAGGGACTGAACCAGGGACTGAACCAGGGACTGAACCAGAGACTGAATCAGAGTCTGAACCAGGGTCTGAACCAGAGTCTGAACCAGGGACTGAACTAGGGACTGACCCAGGGTCTGACCCAGGGTCTGAACCAGGGACTGAACCAGGGTCTGAGGTCTGAACCAGGGACTGAACCAGAATCTAAACCAGGGTCTGAGGTCTGAACCAGGGTCTGAACCAGGGACTGAACTAGGGACTGAACCAGAGTCTGAACCAGGGACTGAACCAGGGCCTGCGGACCGGTTTACCAGGTTCAGCTTCACCTGGACTGGTTCTGAGTCGTGACCTGGTTCTGCTGACATAAAGTGTTTCAGAGATTCTTCCTGATCCAGAGTCTGTTGCTGTGTGATTGACAGGTCTGAGGGACTGGTACCTGAGGAACACTTTAGGCTCCTCCCACCAGAACCAGGCCAACGGGAAGGTCACCACAGGGGCTGCAGCAGGGGCCAGCACTAGGGTGAGTGGAGGGGTCAAAGGTCAGGCCGGAGGAGGCGGAGCTCTACAGCGCAGACGGACGACTCACGGTGTCATCCAGCAGTCGACCTATCAGACGAAGACAAGTCATCATCACAAACAGACGCTGCCGCACTCAGCCACGTTCCACGGGCAGCCGCTGCTCGGCAGGTAGAGTCAGCTGACCCACAGCAATACCCACAATGCACTGCTTCACAATCAGAATCAGCCAGCAGTCCTTCTCAGTTCAGCTTAGCTTAGCTTAGCTTAGCTTGGTGCAGTTTAGCTTAGTTTACCTAAGCTCATTTTAGTTTAGTTTAGTCAAGCTTACTTTAGCCTAGCATAGTTTAGCCTAACATAGCATAGCATAGTTTAGCTTAGCTTGGTGCAGTTTAGCATAGTTTAGCATAGTTTAGCATAGCATAGCCTAGCATAGCATAGTTTAGTTTAGCATAGCTTAGCATAGCATAGCATAGCATAACATAGCATAGCGTAGCGTAGCATAGCGTAGCATAGCCTAGCATAGCATAGCATAGCTTAGCCTAGCCTAGCCTAGCATAGCATAGTTTAGCATAGCATAGCATAGCTTAGCATAGCATAGCATAGCATAGCATAGCTTAGCTGTAGTTGAGTTCAGGCCTGTTTTAGTTGATTCTGTATTCTACTTGTTTCAGATCTGTGGACAGCTCGCTGTACCATGACTCCGCCCCTTCTCAGAAACAGGAAGTCAGTCTTAGAGAACCGCCGGTGGACCAGCCGTCTCCAGGGACTCTAGTCTGACTCAGGACTCAGGATGTCATCCCAGGCTGGTTTCCTGGGACCCACAGCCTGCGGGACGGTGTGTCCATGTGACTAAATCAAACGCATCCTGGTTCCTGGTGGTTCGTCACGTTACATCAAATCAAAGCAGCTAAACTCCGCCCACTGCATCGGTCTGTCCACGCGGGTCTGAGCTGATCTATCAGGGATGAACTGAAAGTCTTTTTCCACCACAAACTCCAGGAACAAACGCCGGGAACTTTCACGTGACTAAAAGTTCCTGTGATTGACAGCAACCAAAACGTTTCCTGTCACATGTTCCTGAAGGTTCCTGGAGGGTCAGAGAGTACGACAGCCAGGACACAGAGGACACAGAGGACACAGAGGACACGAGGCCTCTAACAAACAAAGACGATGGAGTCATTTTCAGTTCCATCAGCTTTGATTCCTCAGGTGTGTGTGGATTCTGTTTATTTTCTACGCTGATGACATCTTCAGCCTCTAATCAGACTCTGCTCCGACAATCAGACACTGATGATGATGATGATGATGATGATGATGATGATGATGATCACACCAGCTCAGTGCAGCCAACCAGCAGTTCTCTAAGGAGGAACGTTTCCCGTAGATGCCTCAGGTGAGTCCAGGTGAAGTTCTCACCGTTTGGACTCGACGTCTTTGATCTGAAACCAGCCTCATCTCATCCACGTCCTGACGCTGAGGGTCTGGGTCTGGGTCTGGGTCTGGGTCTCAAGCTGAGATGATGATGAGATGGAACAAGGAGAACATCACCACGTCATGATGTCTCCAGACTGTCCAGAACCCAGAGACCAGACATCGTCCTCCTCGCTGGGCTGCTGTCCACCAGGACTTTAAACGACTTTAAAATATCAGCGGCTGAAAACTGGACCTGGTCCTCATCGCCTGGACCCCTCAGAGACCCCAAACAGTACGCCATGCCCTACTGAGGGATCTAGGTCCTGGTCTAGAGGCCCGGCTTCAGTCCAGGTCCAGGTCCAGGTCCAGGTCCTGGTCCAGGTTTGAGTTTGGAGCCTGAAGCAATAAGAGGCGCTCTGTGTTTCAGTTTGAATCTGACTTAATAGAACATTTGCAGCGACAATCAGAGGAGTGACATGTGAGTGACTGGTTTTATAACGTTACTGATCAGGACGCAGCACTGCTGATATCTGTTCAGGCTCCGTGTCGTTTAGTTTCATGATCTTTGTGTTGTTTTAAATCCAGCTTCACAGAAACCGGTCTGACCTCCAGTGACACCAGAACCAAGCCGCGGTCACATGACTCCTCCAGTCACACTTTAAGAACCCTGTGTTCTAGCTAAGCCCCGCCCCTTCACAAAACAAGCCCCGCCCAACCCCTTAACGGGCACACAGGCCACGCCCGTTTCCAATTCCAAGCCCCGCCCACATCCAGGTACACCTGACACTGTGTACTGAAGAACCAGTGTGGTCATGTGACTGCGGCTTCAGGAAGACTCCCAGCATGCACCTGTTCCCCCTTTACACCAAAGCAGAACAAACATCAGGACGAAACAGAGGCTGCGCTGCCACGTCTACTACCGTGCACCAGTACCACAGGTCTACCGTGCACCAGTGCCACAGGTCTACCGTGCACCAGTGCCACAGGTCTACCGTGCACCAGTGCCACAGGTCTACCGTGCACCAGTGCCACAGGTCTACCGTGCACCAGTGCCACAGGTCTACCGTGCACCAGTGCCACAGGTCTACCGTGCACCAGTACCCTGTGGTACTGCTGGCTCAGCTCAGCTCTGGAAATGTTTCCTAGTATTTATGAAAACTTTAAAATCACTTCACTCATTTTATCAGCTGCATCAGACCTCTGCTGCTCTGGAGACGGCCCTGCTGTAGTACTGCGTAGTACTGCGTAGTACTGCGTAGTACTGCGTAGTACTGCTGTAGTACTGCTGTAGTACTGCGTAGTACTGCTGTAGTACTGCTGTAGTACTGCTGTAGTACTGCGTAGTACTGCGTAGTACTGCTGTAGTACTGCTGTACTCCAGGAGCAGCTGTGGTCCAGCGGTGCGTCTCAGCTGTGATGCATTCAGGGGCACCGTGTACAGTCCGTATTTCCTGCTGTAACCGTTTTCTATGAGTTGTTTGTACTTTTTCACTCTGAACTTTTTTGCCGTCTGGTGCCGGAGATGAAGCTGCTGTAAATAAATAAATAAACATGTCCACGGGTCCTTTTTAAATAAAGATTCCTCTTCATCACTTCCTCTGTGACGTTCACTGTGTTTTCATTAAACAGCTGCAACAACAACGAAGAATCAGAAACAAACATGATGATGTGACCTGAACACACACGCACACACACACACACACACACACGCACACGCACGCACGCACGCACGCACACACACACACACACACACACACACACACACACACACACACACGCACGCACGCACGCACGCACGCACGCACGCACGCACGCACGCACACACACGCACGCACGCACGCACGCACGCACGCACGCACGCACGCACGCACACGCACACACACACACACACACACACACACACACGCACGCACACACACACACACACACACACAAACACACGCACGCACACACACACACACGCACGCACACACACACACACACACACACAAACACACGCACGCACGCACACACACACACACACACATAAAACAATAAGAAGAAGAATGCTAACAGGTTTTAGAGTGTTATTAAATATAAATCAGTCCTCGGGGCCATAGTCTACACATTTAACATGAGAGTGTTTTCTGTTGGGACGTCCCGTGTGTTCAGGTATGAGACAGTAGCTCCTAAAAGCTGCTGCTGATGTTTTTATTTAGACTCTGAGTCGATCAGGCGGCTCCTTCTTCTTCTGTGGTGCCAATCATGATAAACAGGGGAAACAACTTTAACTGTTTAGAGGAAGGAGAAGAAGAAACCAGGCTGCCTGAATAAAGACCAGAGAAGAAGAAAAGGAAGCAGGAGAAGAAGAAGAAACTTTTGGAGACTTAAAACGGCTTTAGGGTTCTTATTGGGTTCTGGTTCTGGTTCTGGTTTGGAGGAGGAGGAGTGTTCAGGGAGCAGGGGAGGAGGCGGTGTGTCCGGATTGGGACGCGGTCCTTCCTTCAGGTAAACAGATGCTGAACTTTGCCGAGCTCCAGTCTGCGGGTCTCCGGTGAAAGTCCAACCGGCGCAGGAGCAGCAGAACCGGACGGTGTGTGAGAGAGAGTCCCGGGAAGAGTCCGGAGAGAAAGCGGCGGATCAAATGGAGACGAAGGCGCGTTTCATGTTGACATCAGAGGAACTACAAAGTTCCTGTTAGCCGTTAGCCTCTCTTAGCTCCCCGCGTCCTCTGCGGGTCATTACCGGGGTTCAAGTTCCAGCCGGGCCGGTGTCAGCTCGACGGGCCGGTGAGACGTTCCCTGTCGGGTTAAACCGGCTCCGTGCGGCGGGGAGGGGACTGCAGCTGGCTCCGTTAGCCTCCCGCTACTCCCGGTAGTTACTGCACAGGCATAAGCTAACGGACCCGGAGCTAGCTCACCGGAGCCGGACTCAGCGGAGCGTTGAGGCCGAGAGACAGAGAGGGATCAACAGGTCACCGACGGACCAGAACCCGGACCAGAGACCAGCTGACTGGGAGTCTGTATTAACTTTATTAACAGTATAAACATTAACATGGACATTGGTATTTAAAAGTAATATTCCCTTTATAAACTTCATTTCCCAGCATTCTTCACTGCAAACCCCGCAGACAGAGTCAAGGTTAACTCTAACTCTGCCTCAGGCCCTGAGGCTCCCAGACTACCAGGGCCTGAGGCTCCCAGACTACCAGGGCCTGAGGCTTTCAGGGGTAATTACGTAGTTTCAGTAACAGTTCAGATCATCAGACCAAGATGTAGCCTCTGAGTGCTTGAGGCTCTCGGTGCTTGAGGCTCTCAGTGCTTGAGGCTCTCAGTGCTTGAGGCTCTCAGTGCTTGAGGCCAAAAAATACAACTTTCTTCAGTCCAGTGTGTGAATCCTCTGCTGCTTCCTGTTGTATCAGATCATCAGCTGTGACTGTGATTTTCTTCTTTTCATTTCAGTCATTAAAGGAAAAAGTTTTATTTGCAGAAGAAGAAATAAAAACTCAGTCCTGGTAACCAACCTGTCCGTCCTCTACCTCTGTGTTGTCTCTGTGCTCAGGTGAAGGGTCACACTCTTAGGTCATGATGGCGTTTCCTTGACAACGACCACAGTGGTTCTGTTTGGACTCCTGTGACACCTGGCTGGCTCTGAGCTCTGATTGGTCACCTGGTAGTCGTGGCCATGGAGCTGACCTATCAGAAGCTGCCAGCTCAGCTGAGGCGGAGCTCCAAACTCCGGAAGCTGACGGCCATTTTAGTGACGGCCTACGCTGTCAAGAAACTGTCTCCTTACGTCTGGAGGAGGCTACAGGTGAGACACACACCTGTATACACACACACCTGTATACACACACACACCTGTATACACACACACACCTGTACAGGTAGGTAGTTTGTAATTGTCTGCTTCAGAATCAGGTCTCGGGTCCAGCCTCCACCTCCGGCCCAGGGAAGTTGAAGCGTGACTGTGTGTGTGTTTGTTTTTCAGAGGAGTGCAGCAGGTAAACAGGTGGGTGGAGCTAATCTACCAGAGGGCGTGGTTAACCGTGTGGATGACAATGAAGAGAAGAAGAAGAAGAAGAAGAAGAAGAGTGACCGCAGGTGAGCAGAGTGATAGTCATGTGACCCTGACCTGTTCACCCGTCTCCAGGTAACAGGTGAACCTGTCTGTCTGTCCTCAGGTCTCCATCGGTGAACAAGGAGTTTGTCCTCCGACTGTCTCGCCTGTTGAAGCTCTTGTTTCCACGGTTACTGAGTCCAGAGATCGGCTTGCTCGTCCTCCACTCTCTCACCCTGATGTCCAGGACCTTCCTGTCTATCTACGTGGCTGCTCTGGATGGTACCTGTCTGTCCACCTGTCTATCTGTCTACCTGTCTGTCTGTCTACCTGTCTGTCTACCTGTCTATCTGTCTACCTGTCTGTCTACCTGCCTGTCTACCTGTCTGTCTACCTGTCTGTCTACCTGTCTGTCTCTACCTGTCTCTACCTGTCTCTACCTGTCTGTCTCTACCTGTCTGTCTCTACCTGTCTGTCTCTACCTGTCTCTACCTGTCTCTACCTGTCTGTCTCTACCTGTCTCTACCTGTCTCTACCTGTCCGTCTCTACCTGTCTCTACCTGTCTCTACCTGTCTGTCTACCTGTCTACCTGTCTACCTGTCCGTCTCTACCTGTCTGTCTCTACCTGTCTCTCTCTACCTGTCTGTCTCTACCTGTCTGTCTCTACCTGTCTCTACCTGTCTGTCTCTACCTGTCTCTCTCTACCTGTCTGTCTCTACCTGTCTGTCTCTACCTGTCTCTACCTGTCTCTACCTGTCTGTCTACCTGTCTACCTCTCTACCTGTCCGTCTCTACCTGTCTGTCTCTACCTGTCTGTCTCTACCTGTCTCTCTCTACCTGTCTCTCTCTACCTGTCTCTACCTGTCTCTACCTGTCTGTCTCTACCTGTCTCTACCTGTCTCTACCTGTCTGTCTACCTGTGTGTGTAACGGTGGTGCTGATGTCTCAGGTGTGATCGTGCGCTGCATCGTTCAGAAGGATCCCTGGGCGTTCGTGCTGCAGCTCTCTAAGTGGCTCCTCGTTGCCGTTCCTGCCACGTTCATCAACAGCGCCATCAGGTTCCTGGAGGGTCAGCTGGCCCTCAGCTTCAGGGGCCGTCTGGTCAGCCACGCCTACCAGCTGTACTTCACCAACCAGGTGACACGGCTAGCTTTAGCTTAGCATTTACAGAGATGGGCTCTGGTCTGATCATGACTGTCCTCCCTGTCTCCAGACCTACTACCGCGTCAGCAACATGGACGGACGTTTGTCCAATCCTGATCAGTCTCTCACTGAGGACATCGTCATGTTCTCTGCGTCTGTCGCTCACCTGTACTCCAACCTGACCAAGCCCATCCTGGACGTGGTCGTCACCTGCTACACGCTGCTGCGCACCGCCCACTCTAAAGGTACGCCCGCCGCTCAGACGGGACAAACGTCTTTACCGCTGACAGCGCTCAACCTGAAGTGTGTCTTCCTGCAGGAGCAAACACCACGTGGCCGTCGGTCATCGCCGGCCTGGTGGTGGCGCTCACCGCTAAAGTGCTGCGCTCCTGCTCGCCTCGATTTGGGAAGCTGGTGGCGGAGGAGGCAAAGAGAAAAGGCGACCTGCGCTACATGCACTCACGAATCATCACCAACTCTGAGGAGATCGCCTTCTACGGTGGACACAAGGTAAACGGCAGGGCGCGGCACGGCATGGCCCGGCAGGGCACGGCAGGGCGCGGCACGGCAGGGCGCGGCAGGGCGCGGCATGGCATGGCCCGGCAGGGCACGGCAGGGCACGGCAGGGCGCGGCATGGCATGGCCCGGCAGGGCACGGCAGGGCACGGCAGGGCGCGGTGGGGCACGGCAGGGCGCGGTGGGGCACGGCAGGGCGCGGCAGGGCGCGGCACGGCAGGGCGCGGCACGGCAGGGCGCGGCATGGCCCGGCAGGGCGCGGCAGGGCACGGCAGGGCACGGCAGGGCGCGGCACGGCAGGGCACGGTGGGGCGCGGCAAGGTGGGGCCCGGCAGGGCCCGGCGCAGTGAACGATCAGCCTTCCTTTCACAGCGTGGGTCCGTTTGATTTTCAGGTGGAGATGGCCCAGCTGCAGAGGAGCTACATGTCCCTGTCCTCTCAGATCCATCAGATCCTGCTGAAGCGTCTCTGGTACGTCATGCTGGAGCAGTTCCTCATGAAGTACGTGTGGAGCGCCTCCGGCCTGGTCATGGTCGCCGTGCCCATCATCACCGCCACCGGATACTCCAAATACGGTAAGCGGCCCCTCTACGGCCTGCTCCTCCTCAAAGCAGGAGAGCACCGTGTGACCTTTGGCCTGTGATGTGTTCAGACTCAGAGGAGGTGAAGCAGGCGGTCATGTTGATGAAGGAGGAGGAGCTGGTGAGCGAGCGGACGCAGGCCTTCACCACCGCCAGGAACCTCCTCAACGCCGGCGCCGACGCCGTGGAGCGGATCATGAGCTCGTACAAGGAGGTGCACTCGTCGTCCTGCGCTCGTCGTCCCCCTGCATAGAGTATCTGTCTCTGACTGAACTGTCTCCTTCAGGTGACGGAGCTAGCAGGCTACACCGCCCGTGTCTCTGAGATGTTTGATGTGTTTGAGGACGTGAATCGAGGAATTTACCGCCGCTCTGCAGACAGAGAGGAGGAGCTGACGACAGGAGCAGGAGGAGCAGGAGGAGCAGGAGCAGGAGGAGCAGCCGTGGTTCAACATGGACAGAGAGTCTGTGGTCCCCTGGAGATGAGAGGTGAGTCCTCCACAGTGTCTGTGTTGGATAGCCATTAGCTGCTAGTTGTTAGCTGATAATTGTTAGCTGAAAGCAGCTAGTCGTTAGCTGCTGGCTGATAACCAATAGCTGCTAGCCGTTAGCTAGTAATTGTTAGCTGATAACCAATAGCTGCTAGCCGTTAGCTGGTAATTGTTAGCTTATAGCCAGTAGCTGCTAGTTGTTAGCTGATAGATGCTACCTGTTAGCTGCTAGTTGGTAGCTGATAGACGATAGCTGATAATTGCTAGCTGCTAGTTGTTAGCCGTTAACTGATAGCTGTTAGCTTGTAGCTGCTAGCCGTTAGCTGCTAACTGCTGAGTTCAGAGGAGCCTGGTCACATGGAGGCTGATGATGATCTGATGAACGTCCATGTTGTTTGTGGTGCCGGTGCAGGTCAGGTGATCAGTGTGGAGAAGGGGATTCGCTGTGAGAACCTGCCAATCATCACACCAACCGGAGACGTGGTGGTGTCCAGCCTGAACATCCAGGTAACAAGACGAGTCCACCTGAGCATCACTAGCTCTGGAGCTCAGCTCAGCTTCCTGCTCACAGGTTTCTTCTTCTGTGGTTTGAGTCTGTTAAGAGGTTCTTCATGCAGCCACTCTTTACACTCTGCTTGCTTTCCACGCTGGTGTTGATGTGTCTCAGGTGGACGACGGGATGAATGTGCTGATCACGGGTCCAAACGGCTGTGGGAAGAGTTCTCTGTTCAGGATCCTCAGTGGACTGTGGCCCGTTTACGGAGGCGTCCTGTACCGTCCAGAACCACAGCACATGTTCTACATCCCCCAGAGGTACTGGTTCTGGTTCTAGATAAAAGAACCCACATGAATCTACATCAGCTACCAACCTCCATCTAGTGGTCTAATGGTGCTACTACACATAATACGGTTAGCTTAGCATTGCTACGTAGCATGTCTTGGTGATGGATTGTATAATGAGCTCAATGGTAGAATGTGATGACGTCCAGGAGACATAAAATGTCCACAGGTTGGACTGTGTGATAATCTAACTCTGCTCCAGGCCCTACATGTCAGAGGGGACCCTCAGAGACCAGGTCATCTATCCAGACTCTGTGGAGGAGATGGTTCAGAAGGGAGTCACGGATTCAGATCTGGAGGAGATCCTTCGCACCGCCCACCTGCTCTACATCCTGGACAGAGAAGGAGGTCAGTGTGTGTGATCAGGTCCAAGTCCTGGTCCAGGTTCAGGTCCAGGTCCAGGTCCAGGTCCAGGTCTAGGTCCAGGTTCTGGTCCAGTTAAGGTGTGTTAGGGTCCAGGTCCAGGTCCAGGTCCAGGTCCAGGTCCAGGTCTAGGTCCAGGTTCTGGTCCAGTTAAGGTGTGTTAGGGTCCAGATCCAGGTCCAGGTCCAGGTCCAGGTCCAGTAAAGGTGTGTTAGGGTCCAGATCCAGGTCCAGGTCCAGGTCCAGGTCCAGGTCCAGGTCTAGGTCCAGGTTCTAGTCCAGTTAAGGTGTGTTAGGGTCCAGATCCAGGTCCTGGTCCTGCTCCAGGTCCAGGTTCTGGTCCAGTTAAGGTGTGTTGGGGTCCAGATCCAGGTCCAGGTCCAGGTCTAGGTCCAGTTAAGGTGTGTTAGGGTCCAGATCCAGGTCCTGGTCCTGCTCCAGGTCCAGGTTCTGGTCCAGTTAAGGTGTGTTGGGGTCCAGATCCAGGTCCAGGTCCAGGTCTAGGTCTAGGTCCAGGTTCTGGTCCAGTTAAGGTGTGTTGGGGTCCAGGTCCAGGTCTAGGTCTAGGTCCAGGTTCTGGTCCAGTTAAGGTGTGTTAGGGTCCAGATCCAGGTCCAGGTCCAGGTCTAGGTCCAGGTTCTGGTCCAGTTAAGGTGTGTTAGGGTCCAGATCCAGGTGTGGTCTCAGGTGTAGATCCAGGTGTAGATCCAGGTCCAGTAAAGGTGTGTTAGGGTCCAGATCCAGGTCCAGGTCCAGGTCCAGGTCTAGGTCTAGATCCAGGTTCTGGTCCAGTTAAGGTGTGTTAGGGTCCAGATCCAGGTCCTGGTCCTGCTCCAGGTCCAGGTTCTGGTCCAGTTAAGGTGTGTTAGGGTCCAGATCCAGGTCCTGGTCCTGCTCCAGGTCCAGGTTCTGGTCCAGTTAAGGTGTGTTAGGGTCCAGATCCAGGTCCTGGTCCTGCTCCAGGTCCAGGTTCTGGTCCAGTTAAGGTGTGTTAGGGTCCAGATCCAGGTCCTGGTCCTGTTCCAGGTCCAGGTTCTGGTCCAGTTAAGGTGTGTTAGGGTCCAGATCCAGGTCCTGGTCCTGTTCCAGGTCCAGGTTCTGGTCCAGTTAAGGTGTGTTAGGGTCCAGATCCAGGTCCTGGTCCTGCTCCAGGTCCAGGTTCTGGTCCAGTTAAGGTGTGTTGGGGTCCAGATCCAGGTCCAGGTCCAGGTCTAGGTCTAGGTCAAGGTTCTGGTCCAGTTAAGGTGTGTTAGGGTCCAGATCCAGGTCCTGGTCCTGCTCCAGGTCCAGGTCCAGGTCCAGTAAAGGTGTGTGTGTCTCCAGGTTGGCAGTCTGTCAGTGACTGGAAGGACGTCCTGTCTGGAGGAGAGAAGCAGAGGATGGGGATGGCTCGTATGTTCTATCACCGGTAACTGCTGACTTCCTGTTTCCTGTAACCATGGCAACCTGTCAGACCTGCTCCCCTGCTGACTCCCTCCCTCTCTCTCCCCCTCTCTCTCGCCCAGCCCTCGCTACGCTCTCCTGGACGAGTGTACGAGCGCCGTCAGCATCGACGTGGAGGGAAACATCTTCCAGGCTGCAAAGGATGCTGGGATAGCTCTGCTGTCAATCACACACAGACCCTCTCTGTGGTCAGTACCCTGCTCAGCTGCCTCCTGATTGGTCAGATCAGCTGTGGCTCAGTCATGTGTTGTGGTCATGTGACTGCAGTGTGCCGCCTGCAGGGGGCAGCAGAGCTCTGAGCTGCAGCCTCTGCCCCGCCCTCACCGTCCCTCACCGTCCCTCACCGTCCCTCACCGTCCCTCACCGTCCCTCACCTCCTGCTTTTTCTTCTCTGTCTCACAGGAAGTACCACTCTCACCTGCTGCAGTTTGATGGAGAGGGAGGGTGGAGGTTTGAGCCTCTGGACGCCTCCACCCGTCTGTCTCTGCAGGTGAGTCTCTTAGATGACGATGATGGACAGATGAAGACAGGACGTCCTGACTGAACTCAACGAGACAAAGACTGATGATAGAACTCAGTGGACTAATCTGTCTCTGTTTGTCTCTGTTTGTCTCTGTCTGTCTTCTCTGTTTGTCTCTATCTGTTTGTCTCTGTCTCTGTCTCTGTCTCTCTGTCTCTCTGTCTCTGTCTCTGTCTCTCTCTGTCTCTGTCTCTCAGGAGGAGAAGCACCGTCTGGAGAACCAGTTGTCAGGGATTCCTAAGATGCAGCAGAGACTGGCCGAGCTGCGTGTCCTCCTGGGGGAGACAGAGGGGGAAGCCTGAGTCCTGCAGGGGAGGGACAGAGGCAGAGGACACAGAGGACTCGTCCTGACCTTAGATTCTGTCAGAAGGAAACTTTTTGATCATGTGACTGAAAGTTTGACGTAAAACTGTGACGCTGAGGTTTTAGATTTTTAAGGTTTTGAACACTTCCTGTTTGAAGTCAGAGCTGCTGTGATTGGCTCGCTGCTTTTTACGCATCACCTCCTGTCCTGCTCTGATTGGTTGGATCGCTTTAGGTTAAAACATCAGAGAGAATTCAGACTTTTAATTTGAAAAGGTATCAGCTGACTGACAAACAGGAAGTCGCTGGAAGGGTCAAGTCATGTGACTCAGGTCTGAGGTCATGTGACCCAGGCAGGTGTTTTTAAAAGGTGCCATTTAAATCTTTAATGTTTCTATAATTTGATAGAAAAAAAAGTTTTATGATGTAATCAATAAATATGATCAATCAGCTGATCAGTGGATCAATAAACTGCTGCATATCAGGTTCTAGAGAGAACATGTTAGACTGATGAAGATGATGATGATGATGATGATGATGATGAAGATGATGATGATGAAGATGATGAAGATGATGATGATGATGATAATGATGATGATGGTGGTGATGATGATGAAGATGGTGATGATGATGATGATGAAGATGGTGATGATGATGATGATGATGAAGATGATGATGATGATGATGATGATGAAGATGATGATGATGATGATGATGATGATGGTGATGATGATGAAGATGGTGATGATGATGATGATGAAGATGGTGATGATGATGATGGTGATGAAGATGATGATGATGATGATGATGATGAAGATGATGGTGATGATGATGATGATGGTGGTGATGATGATGAAGATGGTGATGATGATGAAGATGATGATGATGATGATGATGATGATGATGATGATGATGATGATGATGATGTATTGAAGGTTATCTGAAAATAAAATGTTCATCATTGATCATGTTCAGTCTCTTCTTCCTGGAACTGATCAGCTGATCACTGTTATTGATCACCAGGCCAATGACCTGCAGGAGAAATAATCAATCAACCAATCAGGGTACTCAGTCCTGGTCCTGGTCTTTGTTATTTTTCATTTTAGTCCTAGTCCTGTTCTTGGTCTTCATCCTAGTCTAGGTCCTGGTCTGGTCCTGCTTGTGGTCCTATTCTTTGTTCTTGTCCTAGTCCTGTCCTTAGTTCTAGCTAAGGTCTTGGTTCTAGTCCTCTTCTTTGTCCTTGGTTCTAGTCCAGGCCTTGTTCTTGGTTCTAGTCCAGGCCTTGTTCTTGGTTCTAGTCCAGGACTTGTTCTAGTCTTTTCTTGGTTCTGGTCCTGGCTTTGTTCTTGGTTCTAGTCCAGGCCTTGTTCTTGGTTCTAGTCCAGGACTTGTTCTAGTCTTTTCTTGGTTCTGGTCCTGGCCTTGTTATTGGTTCTAATCCTGGCCTTGTTCAAGTCCTGTTCTTGGTTCCTGTTCTTGTTTCTAGTCTAGGTGTTAGTCCTCTTCTTGGTTTTGGTCCTGGCCTTGTGCTAGTTCTAGTCTTTCGTGGTTATAGTCCTGTTCTTTGTTCGAGTTCTAGTCCTGTTCTTTGTTCTTGGTTCTAATCCTGGCCTTGTTCTCGGTTCTAATCCAAGTCTTGTTCTTGGTTCTAGTCCTGCCCTTGTTCTAGTCTTTTCGTGGTTCTGGTCCTGTTCTTTGTTCGAGTTCTAGTCCAGGACTTGTTCTCGGTTCTAATACTGGCCTTGTTCTCGATTCTAATCCAGGTCTTGTTCTCGGTTCTAATCCTGGCCTTGTTCTCGATTCTAATCCAGGTCTTGTTCTCGATTCTAATCCAGGTCTTGTTCTCGATTCTAATCCAGGCCTTGTTCTCGGTTCTAGTCCAGGTCTTGGTCTCGGTTCTAATCCAGGTCTTGTTCTCGGTTCTAATCCAGGTCTTGTTCTTGGTTCTAGTCCAGGCCTTGTTCTTGGTTCTAGTCAGGGACTTGTTCTAGTCTTTTCTTGGTTCTGGTCCTGGCCTTGTTATTGGTTCTAATCCTGGCCTTGTTCAAGTCCTGTTCTTGGTTCCTGTTCTTGTTTCTAGTCTAGGTGTTAGTCCTCTTCTTGGTTTTGGTCCTGGCCTTGTGCTAGTTCTAGTCTTTCGTGGTTCTAGTCCTGTTCTTTGTTCTTGGTTCTAATCCTGGCCTTGTTCTCGGTTCTAATCCAGGTCTTGTTCTTGGTTCTAGTCCTGCCCTTGTTCTAGTCTTTTCGTGGTTCTGGTCCTGTTCTTTGTTCGAGTTCTAGTCCAGGACTTGTTCTCGGTTCTAATACTGGCCTTGTTCTCGATTCTAATCCAGGTCTTGTTTTCGGTTCTAATCCTGGCCTTGTTCTCGATTCTAATCCAGGTCTTGTTCTCGATTCTAATCCTGGTCTTGTTCTCGGTTCTAATCCTGGTCTTGTTCTCGATTCTAATCCAGGCCTTGTTCTCGGTTCTAGTCCAGGTCTTGTTCTCGGTTCTAATCCAGGTCTTGTTCTCGGTTCTAATCCAGGTCTTGTTCTTGGTTCTAGCCCAGGCCTTGTTCTTGTTCTAGGCTGTGCTCCTGGTCTCGTTGCATAAGATATCAGAACCATAACAATGACAAGAGGCCAGAACATGAGCGTTTACAGAACCAATAATCAGATCAGTAGTCTGGTTCTTGGTTATTTATCAATCAACCAATCAGCTGTGACCCAGTCCCTTCCAGCAGGTTGTCGGCTCTAATCCCCGCAGAGCGTCAGAGCCTCCGGCGTGGAGCGGAGCGGGGTGGGGCGGGGTCTCTGTCGGACCTGTTGTGCGGCTCTCGGTGCGGATCGTTCAGCTCCGGGTCTCTGCTGGAGCCTCCGTGGATTTCTGGAAGTTTCTCGGGCGCCTCGAACTCCGGTTGGACCGCGGAGCAGCGCCTTGAGCTCAGGTGAGTGTGACCGGGCTGACAGCGGCTTCTTTTCTCCGCTCCCAAGTTTTCCCGAGCGGCAGCTGCTGCGGGAAGGAAGGAGCGCCCGAGCCAGGCGTGTCTGACAGCGACGCGCCAGACTCTGTTAAGGAATCCAACATATTAAAACATTTTCGTTTTTCTGTTTTGACACTTGGAGCGAGAGAAGCGGCTGAAAGCGGTTTCAGGACCGCGGCCAGGCGAGCTTTTGTTCGGCTCGTAAACTTTGATCACAGCTCAACGTTTAGAGCCGGTTTTCATGGATTTTCTACACACAGCCGTTAAAAACCGAGCGGCGCGAGCAGGTTAAAAGTAGATTGTTTTTTCACGGAGTCTGGTTGGGAGGGAGGGTGGAGGGGTGGAGGGAGGGGGACTTCAGATCAGTTTCTTTCTGCCTCTATCCTGTCCCGGCACGGCACGGCTCTGCCCGCAGCCGCCACTGAATAGCTAACATTCCAACACACACACACACACACACACACACACACACACACACACACACACACACACACACACACACACACACACACACACACACACACTCCTGACTTCAGAGGACCTCACATTGACTTTCAGTCTTTTGTCCCCACAACATGATGAATACCTGACACACACACAGCAGTCACCTTTCTGACGTCACATGCAGGAAGTCAGCGTCACGTGAGCTCTGAGAACATAAACAATAAACAATATGAACACAGGACAGGAAGCTGACAGGACGTCCCACAGTCCTCTGGGGACAGTTTAACTGGGAGAGACAGGTGAGGACTCTCCAGGTCCAGGTCCTGGTCTGTGAGGACATCTCAGAGTTTAGTTTGTTTTAATGTTGAGACGCGTTTAAATGTGACACTGAATGTGAAGGACATCTGACAAATGGAAACTTTATTTAAAACTTCAGAAATGTTTTCACAGTTTGACAAACCTGAAGATGATAAGTTGTGGTAGTTGTTCTGGTCCAAGACCTGGTCCTGGTCCTGGTCCTAATCTTGTTCTTGGCTCTGTGTTTAGTCCATTGGCCCTGGTCTTTGTCTTAATCTTAGTCCTAGTCCTGGCACTAGTCTTAATGCTAGTCCTCCTTTGGGCCCTGACCCTGGTCTTTGTCCTGGTCCTGGTCCTGGTCCTAGTCTTGTTCCGGTTCTAAAACCTTAGATCTTAAATCAGAACGCTCCTCTCAGGTGTTCTCACAGTCCAGGGTCAAACGCTGGAAGCTGATTGGTTGTTGTTGTCGTCAGTTTAATTAAACTGTTCATTTTAACAGAGCCTGGTGAATGACCTTTAACCCAGAAACCTGTAGGACGTGACCCACTGACCAGCAGGTCACGTGACCCACTGACCAGCAGGTCACGTGACCCACTGACCTGTGTGGACAGTGACATCATCCTCCTCATCATCAGCAAGACCAAGATTATTTAGCTGAAACGTCCATTTGACTAATCTGAAGGATTTAGTCTGAGATTACCGTTTCTGTTTAATCACCTCTAATCCACACACACACACACACACACACACACACACACACACACACACACCTCGTTAATGTGCTCTAATCTGCAGGTTTACACTCACACCAGTATCACCAGTTTATCAGTGTTCCAGTTTCAGTGTTAGCGCTGCAGCTAACGGCAACACAACGTCTGGTTAGATTAATCAGCACTGATTCATTGATTCATTGATTCATTGATTCATTGATACATTGATTCATTGGTTCATTGGTTCATTGATTCATTGATTCATTGGTTCATTGATTCATTGGTTCATTGATACATTGATTCATTGATACATTGATTCATTGATTCATTGATTCATTGGTTCATTGATTCATTGATTCATTGATTCATTGGTTCATTGATTCATTGGTTCATTGATACATTGATTCATTGGTTCATTGATTCATTGGTTCATTGATACATTGATTCATTGATACATTGATTCATTGATTCATTGATTCATTGGTTCATTGATTCATTGGTTCATTGATACATTGATTCATTGATTCATTGATTCATTGGTTCATTGATTCATGGATTCATTGATTCATTGATTCATTGGTTCATTGATTCATTGATTCACTGATTCATTGGTTCATTGGTTCATTGATACATTGATTCATTGATTCATTGATTCATTGGTACATTGATACATTGATTCATTGATTCACTGATTCATTGGTTCATTGATTCATTGATTCATGGATTCATTGATTCATTGATTCATTGATTCATTGGTTCATTGATTCATTGATTCACTGATTCATTGGTTCATTGATTCATTGATTCACTGATTCATTGGTTCATTGGTTCATTGATACATTGATTCATTGATTCACTGATTCATTGGTTCATTGATTCATTGATTCATGGATTCATTGATTCACTGATTCATTGGTTCATGGATTCATTGATTCACTGATTCATTGGTTCATTGGTTCATTGATACATTGATTCATTGATTCACTGATTCATTGGTTCATTGATTCATTGATTCATGGATTCATTGATTCACTGATTCACTGGTTCATGGATTCATTGATTCACTGATTCATTGGTTCATTGGTTCATTGGTTCATTGATTCATTGGTTCATTGGTTCATTGATTCATTGGTTCATTGATTCATTGATTCATTGATTCACTGATTCATTGGTTCATTGATTCATTGATTCATTGATTCATTGATTCACTGATTCATTGGTTCATTCATTCATTGATTCATTGATTCATTCATTCACTCATTCATTGGTTCATCCATTCATTCATTCATTGGTTCATTCATTCATTCATTGGTTCATTGGTTCATTCATTGGCTCATTCATTCGTTCATTGGTTCATTGGTTCATTTGATTCATTGGTTCATTGGTTCATTGATTCATTGGTTCATTGATTCATTGATTCATTGATTCACTGATTAATTGGTTCATTGATTCATTGATTCATGGATTCATTGATTCACTGATTCATTGGTTCATGGATTCATTGATTCACTGATTCATTGGTTCATTGGTTCATTGATTCATTGGTTCATTGGTTCATTGATTCATTGGTTCATTGATTCATTGATTCACTGATTCATTGGTTCATTGGTTCATTGATTCATTGATTCATTGGTTCATTGATTCATTGGTTCACTGATTCATTGGTTCATTGGTTCATTGATTCATTGGTTCATTGGTTCATTGATACATTCATTCATTGATTCACTGATTCATTGGTTCATTGATTCATTGATTCATGGATTCATTGATTCACTGATTCATTGGTTCATGGATTCATTGATTCACTGATTCATTGGTTCATTGGTTCATTGATTCATTGGTTCATTGGTTCATTGATTCATTGGTTCATTGATTCACTGATTCACTGATTCATTGGTTCATTGGTTCATTGATTCATTGATTCATTGGTTCATTGATTCATTGGTTCATTGGTTCATTGATTCATTGATTCATTGATTCACTGGTTCACTGGTTCACTGGTTCACTGGTTCATTGATTCATGGATTCATTGATTCATAGATTCATGGATTCATGGATTCATGGATTCATGGATTCATTGATTCATTGATTCATGGATTCATTGATTCATTGATTCATGGATTCATTGATTCATTGATTCATGGATTCATTGGTTCATTGATTCATTGGTTCATTGATTCATTGATTCACTGGTTCACTGGTTCACTGGTTCACTGGTTCATTGATTCATTGGTTCATTGGTTCACTGGTTCACTGGTTCACTGGTTCACTGGTTCATTTATTCATTGATTCATTGATTCACTGGTTCACTGGTTCATTGATTCATTGATTCATTGATTCATTGGTTCACTGGTTCACTGGTTCACTGGTTCACTGGTTCATTGATTCATTGATTCATTGGTTCATTGGTTCACTGGTTCACTGGTTCACTGGTTCATTTATTCATTAATTCATTGATTCACTGGTTCACTGGTTCACTGGTTCATTGATTCATTGATTCATTGATTCACTGGTTCACTGGTTCACTGGTTCACTGATTCACTGGTTCACTGGTTCACTGGTTCACTGGTACACTGGTTCATTGGTACATTGGTTCATTGGTTCATTGATTCATTGGTTCATTGGTTCATTGGTTCATTGATTCATTGGTTCATTGATTCATTGATTCACTGATTCACTGGTTCACTGGTTCATTGATACATTGATTCATTGATTCACTGATTCACTGGTTCATTGATTCATTGATTCATGGATTCATTGATTCACTGATTCACTGATTCATTGGTTCACGGATTCATTGATTCACTGGTTCACTGGTTCATTGGTTCATTGATTCATTGGTTCATTGGTTCATTGATTCATTGGTTCATTGATTCATTGATTCACTGATTCATTGGTTCATTGGTTCATTGATTCATTGGTTCATTGGTTCATTGGTTCATTGATTCATTGATTCATTGATTCACTGGTTCACTGGTTCACTGGTTCACTGGTTCACTGGTTCATTGGTTCATTGATTCATTGATTCATGGATTCATTGATTCACTGATTCATTGGTTCATGGATTCATTGATTCACTGATTCATTGGTTCACTGGTTCATTGATTCATTGGTTCATTGGTTCATTGATTCATTGATTCATGGATTCATTGATTCACTGATTCATTGGTTCATGGATTCATTGATTCACTGATTCACTGGTTCACTGGTTCATTGATTCATTGATTCATTGGTTCATTGATTCATTGGTTCATTGATTCATTGATTCACTGGTTCACTGGTTCACTGGTTCATTGGTTCACTGGTTCACTGGTTCACTGGTTCACTGGTTCATTTATTCATTGATTCATTGATTCACTGGTTCACTGGTTCACTGATTCATTGATTCATTGATTCACTGGTTCACTGGTTCACTGGTTCATTGGTTCATTGGTTCACTGGTTCACTGGTTCACTGGTTCATTTATTCATTGATTCATTGATTCACTGGTTCACTGGTTCATTGGTTCATTGATTCATTGATTCATTGATTCACTGGTTCACTGGTTCACTGATTCACTGGTTCACTGGTTCATTGGTTCATTGGTACATTGGTTCATTGGTTCATTGGTTCATTGGTACATTGGTTCATTGGTTCATTGGTTCATTGATTCACTGATTCATTGGTTCATGGATTCATTGATTCACTGATTCATTGGTTCATTGGTTCATTGGTTCATTGGTTCATTGATACATTGGTTCATTGATACACTGGTTCATTGATACATTGGTTCATTGGTTCATTGGTTCATTGGTTCATTGATACATTGGTTCATTGGTTCATTGGTTCATTGGTTCATTGATATATTGGTTCATTGATACATTGGTTCATTGATACATTGGTTCATTGGTTCATTGATACATTGGTTCATTGATACACTGGTTCATTGATACATTGGTTCATTGGTTCATTGGTTCATTGGTTCATTGGTTCATTGATACATTGGTTCATTGGTTCATTGGTTCATTGGTTCATTGATATATTGGTTCATTGATACATTGGTTCATTGATTCATTGGTTCATTGATTCATTGATTCATTGATTCATTGGTTCATTGATTCATTGGTTCATTGGTTCACTGGTTCACTGGTTCACTGGTTCACTGGTTCATTGGTTCATTGATACATTGGTTCACTGGTTCACTGGTTCACTGGTTCACTGATTCACTGGTTCACTGGTTCATTGATTCATTGGTTCATTGGTTCATTGATTCATTGGTTCATTGGTTCATTGGAGGATGGTCTTGTTTCTGGTCCTGGTCCTGGTCCTAGTCCTAGTCCTAGTCCTGGTCCTGGTCTTGGTCCTGGTCCTGGTCCTGGTCCTGGTCTTGGTCCTGCTCTTGGTCCTGGTCCTGGTCCTGGTCCTGGTCTTGGTCCTGCTCTTGGTCCTGGTCCTGGTCCTAGTCCTGGGCTTGGTCCTGGTCTTGTTCCTGGTCTTGGTCCTGGTCTTGGTCCTGGTCCTGGTCCTGGTCCTGGTCCTGGTCCTGGTCTTGGTCCTGGTCTTGGTCCTGGTCTTGGTCTTGGTCCTGGTCTTGGTCCTGGTCCTGGTCCTGGTCTTGGTCTTGGTCTTGGTCTTGGTCCTGGTCCTGGTCTTGGTCTTGGTCTTGGTCTTGGTTTTGGTCCTGGTCTTGGTCCTGGGCCTTGGGTCAGTAGGAACCAGGTGTGATTGGTGGAGACGTGACACGCCTTCAATCAGCTGATCAGTCTGAGACGTTCACTGACATCTGGGAAACGGTGCATTGATGATGTTTAGATGGAGCTGTGTTCATGTGTTCACGTGTTCACGTGCTCACGTGTTCACGTGCTCACGTGTTCACGTGCTCATGTGTTCATGTGTTCATGTGTTCATAATGAATGATTAAAAACTGTTGATCTTTATTCATTTAATCATTTTATTTATTTCATCTTTAAAACACGAAACGGTCGACTGAACGGATGAAACAGGAAACCTTCAAAGGATGTGTGTGTGTGTCACTGTGTGTGTGTGTGTGTGTCACTGTGTGTGTGTGTGTGTCACTGTGTGGTGTGTGTGTGTCTGTGTGTGTCACTGTGTGTGTGTGTGTGTGTCACTGTGTGTGTGTGTGTGTGTCACTGTGTGTGTGTGTGTCACTGTGTGTGTGTGTGTCTCTGTGTGTGTGTGTGTGTGTCACTGTGTGTGTGTGTGTCACTGTGTGTGTGTGTGTGTCACTGTGTGTGTGTGTCTGTGTGTGTGTGTGTCACTGTGTGTGTGTGTCTGTGTGTGTGTGTGTCACTGTGTGTGTGTGTCTGTGTGTGTGTGTGTCACTGTGTGTGTGTGTCTTCATCTGTTCCTCCAGATGAAAGAGTTGCAGGTTTGATTCCTCAGAGACTCTCAGCCAGCGGCCGCCTGCTGCTGATCTGAACCACGATGACACACTGATGCTCAAGAGGACTGGTGTGTGTGTGTGTGTGTGCGTGTGCGTGTGCATGTGTGTGTGTGTTGTGTTAAACTAAAACTGAACACCAGAATCTTCATGAAGCTCATATTTACTGCTCCACTACTGTTTTACAACAAATCTCCTGCAATATACAGGCGTACCTAATGATATGGCATACCTAATATACAGGTGTACCTAATGATATGGCGTACCTAATATACAGGTGTACCTAATGATATGGCGTACCTAATATACAGGTGTACCTAATGATATGGCGTACCTAATATACAGGTGTACCTAATGATATGGCGTACCTAATATACAGGTGTACCTAATGATATGGCGTACCTAATATACAGGTGTACCTAATGATATGGCGTACCTAATATACAGGTGTACCTAATGATATGGCGTACCTTCCCTGTCCAGGTGAGCTTCTGTCTCCCAGTAGGTGAAGTGGCTCTGGTCCAGATCAGCTGGAGTTTGATGTGGGTAGCATTGTGTTGATAGAGACTGGTGCGTTTAAGGACACGTGGTGCGTTTGAGTACACAGACTTTGAAGCTGGTAACAAAGACCAAACACGCCCCTGTCCTCTGTCACGGCTGCTTTTTGTTTGTTGATGCTGCAGAGGCAGCGCCGCGCCCAGCGGCTCTGCACCTGAGGCTGCTACCGTTAGCTACTGTTAGCTACCATTAGCTACCGTTAGCTACCGTTAGCTGCTGTTAGCTGTCATTAGCTACCGTTAGCTGCCGTTAGCTGTCGAGAGAAAACAACAAAACTACTAAAGAAGAACAAGTTGATGATGATAATGGCTATGCTAGTGCTAATGTTGATGCTAATGGTGACACTAGTGGTAATGCTAGGTAGATACCAGCATGGCTCTACTGTAAGTGGCTGTTAGCAACCGTTAGCTGATGACAGGATGATGGTTAATGACAGGTAACGAGTGTCATCTGGTTTTATCTTCACGTTTGGATGAAGCTCTTTGTCTCTGATGATACACTATTATTACTATTAAAACTGTTTATGTTTTAATTTATAAAATCATTTCATTTGACTTCAGATCACAGTGAAAAACAGTCAAACCAGGGTCCATTCAGTTTTTGTGCAATTTAAGACGTTGTCCCGTCTGCAGGTGCGTTTGATGTTTTGTTGACGTTTTTGTGAAGATCTGAGCGTGTGTGTGTGTCAGTGTGTGTGTCAGTGTGTGTGTCAGTGTGTGTGTCAGTGTGTGTGTCAGTGTGTGTGTCAGTGTGTGTATCAGTGTGTGTATCAGTGTGTGTGTCAGTGTGTGTGTCAGTGTGTGTGTCAGTGTGTGTGTCAGTGTGTGTGTCAGTGTGTGTGTCAGTGTGTGTGTCAGTGTGTGTATCAGTGTGTGTGTCAGTGTGTGTGTCAGTGTGTGTATCAGTGTGTGTGTCAGTGTGTGTGTCAGTGTGTGTGTCAGTGTGTGTGTCAGTGTGTGTGTCAGTGTGTGTGTCAGTGTGTGTGTCAGTGTGATGAGATGAAACAAACAAGAATTTGACAAAGACGACAGGAGGGTGTTGGGGTCTATTGTTGATCCCAGATTAGGGTGGGGCCTCCGATTATACTGTCACACACACACACACACTCACTGGGCTTTGTGTCATTATGGGGACCCTCCATGGACATAATGTGTCCTCTAACACTAACCAGACCTTTAACCTTTAACCAGGTCTATTTAAAAATGAAAACTCAACTGGAAATACTATTCAGAACTCCATTTAAAATGTAGCAGATTTAAGGCTGAGTCTGCCTTTTGTTTATCTATTGAATCATGTGATGCTAAACTAGTGTTGAATATTTGCTGCTTGTATTTTCTTTGTTGGTTCTAATTGTCAGAAAGTTGTTTGGCCCAGAAGGTTTTCTGTTCCGTCACTAATCAGCCCCCACACAAACACAGCTCAGTGCAACGTCCTTGATCACACCAACTGCTGAGCCCCCCCCCCCTCCACCACCACACCCTCCCAATCCTCCCCCACACTCACCCTCCTCCCCTGTGTGTGTGTGTTGGATCACACACTCAGTCAGTGTTTGTAGCTGGAGGTGATATTAATAATCCATAAAGAAGCTGGTTTCTCTCAATCGTTCCCTGTGGAGGCAACACACACACACACACACACACACACACACACACACACACACACACACACACACATTAACACACACACACATTAACACACACACACACACACACACACACCCACACACACACACACACACACACACACACACACACACACACACACACACACACACACACACACACACACACACACACATTAACACACAGTCAGAGGTTTTATTTTAGTGTTAATTTCCTGGAAACTTGAGCAGAGTCTTTATTGTCTCTAGCGTTTCTAAACGTCTTCTCTCATGATGAACAAATCAAACTCAGTCAAACGTCCTGATGACACGTTTGTCTCTGGCTGTGTCTGAAATCACTCCCCCCCTCCTCCCTCCTCCTCCTCCTCCTCCTCCTCCTCCCTCCTCCTCCTCCTCCCTCCTCCTCCTCCTCCTCCTCCTCCTCCTCCTCCTCCTCCTCCTCCTCCTCCCTCCTCCTCCTCTTCCTCCTCCTCCTCCTCCTCCTCCTCCTCCTCCTCCTCCTCCTCTTCCTCCTCCTCCCTCCTCCTCCTCCCTCCTCCTCCTCCTCCTCCTCCTCCTCCTCCTCCTCCTCCTCCTCCCTCCTCCTCCTCCTCCTCCTCCTCCCTCCTCCTCCTCTTCCTCCTCCTCCTCCTCCTCCTCCTCCTCCTCCTCCTCCTCCTCCTCTTCCTCCTCCTCCCTCCTCCTCCTCCCTCCTCCTCCTCCTACTCCCTACATAGATAAATAAATGTCGTCCACTACATATTGAGCTCAACGGAACAAAAATCTGACACTTTCAGACTCTTCTCTTGGCGCCGGTAATTACGTCA
The DNA here is from genome assembly GCA_005024645.1 of Planiliza haematocheilus. NCBI lineage: Eukaryota > Metazoa > Chordata > Actinopteri > Mugiliformes > Mugilidae > Planiliza > Planiliza haematocheilus. Next base: position 39,437 of record SRSE01000900.1, read on the forward strand.
TCGCTGTCGCTTAATTAAAACGTTCCACATTAACGTCGTCTCACATAATATTTGTCCATTTACTACTGTATTTTTATTAAATTAGAGTCTTTTGTTTCTAAATGTTTAATAAAATAAACTATAGAATACTAACATTTGTACAGTCTCCCTCCGTTTGTCGTATTTAATTTACTTTCTGCACCAAGAGAACCTCTGGCAATGCATGATGGGATACCTTGCTCCGGTTAGTGACCATCGGATGGTCACTACATTTGGTGGTGAATTGTGGGATACATGTAGTGCTCTATATAGTGGACACTAACATTCAGACACCACTACAACATGGCGTGGTCACTATGTAGTGGTTAGGGAGTGGTTTAGGACACAGCCTCTGTCTGCAACCTGGAAACCTGACTGAAATGCATTCTGGGATACCGGGCCATCCCAAAAAAAGGGGGCGGGGCCAGAACTCATCAGAGAAGCCAAAACTGAGACAAGAAGTAGGAGCCGAAAAAACAGTTCCAGGATCTGAACCAAGACCTGAACCAAGACCTGAACCAGGACCTGAACCAGGACCTGAACCAGGACCTGAACCAAGACCTGAACCAAGACCTGAACCAAGACCTGAACCGGATGTGAACCGGGACCTGAACCAAGACCTGAACCAGGACCTGAACCAGTTTCTGCTGACACATTCTTGATAAAGGGGGCGGGGCCAGAACACATACCTGGCCTGTACCTGGTCACATGGTTCTTGTGACGAGTAGAGACCTTAAAACGGATCGGAGCAGGATTCAGAACCAGAACCACGTCCCTGAGGCGTCAGATCTTCTTCTTCTGTGGTGACGTCGTTTATTTCAGATCAGCTGTTTGAGGCGTGAACATGAACAGACGTGTGTCTCCTGGTTTGTCTGAAAAACTTTTTAAATCTCTCTCTCTCTCTGCGGTGGAAGTCAGGCGTGTCGCTGCGGCGCTCGGTGGAGGTAACCATGGAGACGGGCAGCGGTGGACCTCAGAGGGATGGCTAAGCCCACAGAGCGGTGTGTGTGTTTGTAATTGGCTGTGATAAGGAATTCTCTTTGAAGCCGAGTGAAGCCAGAAACAGTCGCTCAGGAGCAGTCAGCTCAAACCAGCCTGTACCGGGACACGCCCCCCAGTGACGGACAGCCCCGCCGACCAATCACACGCCAGCGTCCGTCAGGTCCCGCTGCTTTAGAGGACGCCCAGAGGGACAAACGTGTTAACAAGCTGCTGTAGACGCTCACATGATGCAGCAGCTACTTCTGACCAATCACAGCGCAGCGTCTCCATTTAACTCCTTCCTGACTGATGGACTCAATGTCCAAATGTCTCTGTCCACATGTGACGCTGTCCGTTCCTGATCTGTCCTGGTCAGCTGATGGGGAACCCCAAGGCATGCTGGGTATTTAAATCAACTTTATTGACACCAGGATGGTTTTATTCACACTGTCGTCTCTATTTAAAGCAACTTTATTGAAAGGCTGAGATGAACAGAGAGGAACCAGACGTCCTGAGACGAGGACGTCCTGAGACGAGGACGTCCTCGTCTCAGCCCGCTCTGTCTCAGGACGTCTTCGTCTCAGCCCGCTCTGTCTCAGGACGTCCTCGTCTCAGCCCGCTCTGTCTCAGGACGTCCTTGACCTTCACTCTGATACACTGAGACATTTTAATCAAACAGACGTCGTCCTTCACGTCCTTTCATTCCTTCTTGTTTCTTTGTTTCATCACAGACTGTCCTCAGTCCTCCTGTTCACACCTGATCCAGACTAAACAGGTCCAGGTGTGAAGACACAATGAGTCCTTAAGACCACCTACTCTACAGGTCTTGTCTTTGTCTCTAAATAATTCAGATGTTCTCATGTGAGAGTGTTTCCATCTGGTTCCTAAATGTGGATCATGTCTCCAAGTCACCAAGCAGCTGTTGATGGTTCTGATCCAGTGGTAGGTAGAGATCCATTAATATTCTACCGACCACATGATGGCGCTAACACTAAAACTCAAACTCATCTCCTCCATGGCCACGCCCCCTGGAGCAGCCTTCCACCTCTTATGTCCCGTGAGACGTCTCCTAACATCACCAACAATGGTGGACTACATGCTCGTGTTCCTGTTATGGTTACTAGGGCTAAATATAATTTCTCCTTGACTTTGGTTTCTTCTAAAGACGATTTGTAAACAGCGCTCAAGCTTTATGCGCCCCCTCTACCTCTCTGAAACAGCGCCACCTATAGGCCTGGAGTATGAAGTAGTGTTTGGTTGAGACGGATCCGTGTGGACGCAGATATTCTAGAAACGATGGCAGAGAAAACGGAGGAGGAGAAGATTGTTTAGGTACGTGAGGACGAGGACTGAGACTAAGACCAGGTGGATGGACAGGGACTTAGAGGTGGACAGGTATAGTTAGATGTTAAAGGTCTGAACAGTGTGTGTCAGTGTGTGTCAGTGTGTGTCAGTGTGTGTTATTGTGTGTCTGTGTGTGTTACTGTGTGTTATTTTGTGTGTCAGTGTGTTACTGTGTGTGTCAGTGTGTGTTATTGTGTGTCTGTGTGTGTTACTGTGTGTTATTGTGTGTGTCAGTGTGTTACTGTGTGTGTCAGTGTGTGTTATTGTGTGTTATTGTGTGTTACTGTGTGTGTCAGTGTGTGTCCTGCTGTGTTAAATGAAGCAGGAAGTTCCTCCTGTTAAAGACAATGAACTGTTATTAGTGTCTCTGCTTCCATTTCCTCTCCTGGTACTGTCTTTTTCTCTCTGTCTCTTTCTCTGTGTCTCTGTGTCTCTGTGTCTCTGTGTCTCTGTGTCTCTGTCTCTGTCTCTGTCTGTCTTCAGTCTTTCCAGGAAGACACCTGCTGGTTCCTGTCCTCATACTGAGTGAATCCTGATGAACTGGTTTGTCTGCTTGTGTTTGCAGCGTTGTCACACAGTCTTTATTATTTATTCCTTAGGCTGGTTATAACCTGCTCAGACCCGTGTTAGTCAGTGAAGGTCCTCACAAACACAGACAGACATGTGTGTGTGTGTGTGTGTGGGGGGGGGGGGGGGGGGGTGCAGCTGTCTTCATTCTGAGGCATCTGTTACACCCCCAACTTAGAAACACACTGACATTAAATCACCATGAGCTCACACAGATACCAGCTCTGGAGCAGCTACAGCGCCCCCTGCTGCCTGCTAAGCCCCGCCCCCGCACGGTTAGTGGGCGGGGCTTGGCTTAAACTCATGTTGATGTTTGGTTAAGTTTGGATGCTATAGAAACAGGATGGACGTAAGTGGAGACACGTTGTCCACGTTGGACAGTGGAAGGAGCGTCTTTCATTTTAAATTGTTAGCTAACATGGCTAGCTAGTAAACTTTAGCATGGAAGCTAAGTTGTAAGTTTATCTGAGTGTCTCTGTTTGGAACTGATTCTGCTCCAGCAAAGATCTGACAGGCCAATCAGATCCTGTGGGCGGGGCTTACCGTGCTGATGGACAGTAACAGAAGACGTCATGTGATTAGCTTAAATGTCCTTCATGCTGCAACAACTGTTAACAGGAAATGACTTTAAACAGATTCTTTTAGAAGCGTTCATCATGTAACGCTTGGCTCTGATTGGCTGGAGGACCATCCAATAGATTCACTGCATCGGTAGAAACACGGTGTCCACGCTGACTCCAGGGGACGAACTGAGACGAGTCCAGAGGGTGAAGGTGACATGTTAGCAGCAGCAGCAGGTGTGGACGTGGAAGCAGTTTGAGACATTTGTCCCTCTGAGGGTTCAGTCTTGTCTCAGGAGCGTCCTCACAGGGACAGCCTCACAGACGTGCTCCATATATGCAGATTACAGCAGCAGCCTTCAGATTAACTGCACAGATTACTGAATGAAGGCACGCGGCCTAATCTACGGCTCGTTTCAGGGGCAGCTTTAATGGGGATTAAATCCACTCGTCGCCTGTTTGACGGCTTGACTTTAAAATGTCAAAGCTCCAAAAATAAAAATGAAAACGCTGACATCTGCTCGTGTCACACGTCAAATAGAAACAGTAGAAACAGTGGAGCTCGTCTGACCTGAGTCTGACCTGTGATTTACTGTTGGGTCACATTTTATTATTTTATGTTATGTTTGTTATGTTTGTGTCTGGAGGAGGAGGAGGAGGTCAGGGTGGATGGAGGACGTACAGCGCACCGTGAGCTCAGGTCTAGACCGAGGTCTCTGGTCTGTAGTCGGTGGTTCTGGTTCGGTTAATTACGAGTAATGGCTGCGCATGAAAGTTCACGTGTGATATTTATGCTAGCATGCTTATTAATAATTTTACGTTTATGTTTTTAAAACACAGAACAGGTTATATGTGCTGAGACAAAGTGCTGGAAAGTTTGCTATGCTAGCTATTAGCATTACCATTAGCATTGCTGTTACCAAAGATATTAGCATTTGAATCATTATCAGCTTTAGCCATTATAGTCACCACTACAGTTACCATTGGCATTAGCGCCGTCATTAGCATCACCGTTAGCATCAC